>CAWUHW010000024.1:504914-536496 GCA_963922195.1 Panagrolaimus sp. PS1159
TGCAATTTCGGAATCAGAAATAATTCCGGCATTTGAAGGAGAATCTTTTACTGCAAAGATTTTATTTGAGTCATCAGAAACAGATATTTTTGGGGGAATTTTATCAGCAGCATTTTTAGAATTGTCAACACCGGCAGGAAGTGCAGCAGAAAGTGAAGCAGCTTCCATAAATTTGGCGGTCATTAAAAGGAACATTAAAGAAAGAAGGGCAATTTTAAAAGAAGCCATTTTTTTAAAGATTTTAGAAGAAAGAAGTAAGTCAAGTAATCAAGTTAAATGATGAAAATTATAGATTTTACACAAATATTTATACTGTTTTTGTAAACGGAAACTGCAGCATTAAAGAAGGCGGAGAAAATGCAAACGTCAATGTTTTCCGAAAAAGCCATAAAAATATTTACTGATTCTTGGTTATCAGTAAAAAATAAAAGTTTTTATTTTTTCGTTTTTTAAAGGCTTTTTGATTTTTTTACTTCATTAATTGTTATCAGTATGTTTTTTTTAACTTTTCATTTGCAAATTTTAGAAAAGCAAACATCATTTTTTTGTTTCCGTGTTTTCTTGATTTTGTTTACACAAAACAGTATTTGCTTGAAACGCAAAGCTTTGATGATAACAGAGTAATAAAAAATAAACCTTAAGTAGCAATGGTTACAACTGTATAAAATTTAAATTGTATTTGCATTAGTTTCATAAAATGTTTTATAATTTTTAATAAAGTTCCGCAGATTTTCTTTTAATTATATCTGTAATAATCTATTTTATCTGTGAAACATAAGCAAGTGGTTCGAAATTTAATTGTTTCGCATTTATTACTGGAAAACAACGATTCATGTTAATTTATAATTTATAATTTTACTTTATAATAATTTATAATCCACACAAACAACATGAAATATTATTTATAAACGTGCATATTTATTTTGTTATATTTATTTTCACTACAGAAAATGCTAAGTGGGCAAAAAAATATATAAGTATAACAACAAATAAATAAAAGATAAAAGAGAAATGATTTTGGATTTAAACAGAACATTTTGAGTAGTTGAAAAAAATGGTTTTTTGGTTCATCGAAGATTGATGTTGAGCAAGAACCAAGGTGGGCCCTACTGCACTTCCTGTCTCCGTCAGCACTTTAAAGCCACCCGATCTTTTAAACCATGAAAAAAATAAATTGTTTTTTTTTTTGATTTTAAACGAAAAAATTTACAATCAAAAACACTAATATCAAAATTTTTAAAACAAAAAAATGATGTTTGCTTTTCTAGAACTTGCAAATGAAAAGTTAAAAAAAACATACTGATAACAATTAATGAAGTAAAAAAATCAAAAAGCCTTTAAAAAACGGAAAAATAAAAACTTTTATTTTTTACTGATAACCAAGAATCAGTAAATATTTTTATGGCTTTTTCGGAAAACAATGACGTTTGCATTTTCTCCGCCTTCTTTAATGCTGCAGTTTCCGTTTACAAAAACAGTATAAATATTTGTGTAAAATCTATAATTTTCATCATTTAACTTGATTACTTGACTTACTTCTTTCTTCTAAAATCTTTAAAAAAATGGCTTCTTTTAAAATTGCCCTTCTTTCTTTAATGTTCCTTTTAATGACCGCCAAATTTATGGAAGCTGCTTCACTTTCTGCTGCACTTCCTGCCGGTGTTGACAATTCTAAAAATGCTGCTGATAAAATTCCCCAAAAATATCTGTTTCTGATGACTCAAATAAAATCTTTGCAGTAAAAGATTCTCCTTCAAATGCCGGAATTATTTCTGATTCCGAAATTGCAATGGCAAAATCAAAATGTGGCGGAGGTTTGCATTTTCTTTAATCAGTTTTTACTAATATAACTCTACTTAAAATTTCATTAAAATACTATGAAATATATATTTTTTAGGATGTATTTCAAGTTCCCAATGTTCATCCTATGATGGTGGAAACACTGATTGCCGATGTTCATGGTTCAGTTGTAAACTTTACAACAAAAATACTGGCAAAGAAATTAAATAAATCACATTTGTTTTTAAAAAAATAATTTACCTTTATATTTTCTTTTTTGTTTATAATATTTTCGATGTTTTGAATAAAGTTGTATATACTTTTTTGTGTGATATGGCACAGACCTGTTCGTTTTTTAATCCATATGTATGCATGTTTTACAGTAGAAAAAATAATCTTATGAAATATTTCTTGATGGCACATCATTTGTTTCTTGTTTTGTACATCCAACATTTTTCTTATTTTGTGGTAATTGCTAGATTTTTATTGGTTTATTAAATATCACGTGTATCAGTAAAAATCCCGCTTTTTTAATAAACGCGCTTTTGATTATTAAAAGGTTGTATAAATTTGTTTTTTGCTATTTTAACAGAAATGAAGTTGATAATATATTCAAAAAACAAAGTTTTTTTTTTCAAAAAAATTCTCTGGTTTCACAAATAACACATTTGTGTGACAAAAAGCGTTTTGGATTTTTTGGAGCATTTTTCCAATCATTTTGTCAAAAAAGCAAAAAGAAATGCTCGAAAGAATAAAACTAAAATGAGCAGCTTTTCTGTAAAAAGGCTTTTTGTTTTCTTTTTCCTCTTTTCAAAAATATTGTGATCCACAGCGGAATTTTTTGGAAGTTGAAATGGAAAACGTTCAAACTTTTGCAAGCCTTTTTGAAGACTTTTTTTTATTTTATTTGGAACTTTTCCCATACATTCTTCAAGGTGTTATCTGAAGTACTAAGCTGATTTAAGTTGATAGGAATCATAACAGTAAAGTTATAGCCGTTGAAAAGCGCGTAATCGACTTTTTGTCGAAACTAGCTTTTGCTAGCATGTTTTTAAATCTTAATATTTCAGCTTGAAATTTTTTTAAAATCCTCCTTATAACCCCTTCTCGAATCTTAAGCTAATTGATTAAAATTGAAAGTAATGCGGCTGAGTTTGCGCCGATTGAAAAAAGCGCAACTTTCAAGTCTATTTCCATTTTCCCGTGCAACGATTCTTCTGTGGATCAATCAATAAACGGCTCACCAAATGCACCAAATATTTCACAAGACGGAATAATTGTCAAAAACATTTGCAAAGATTGATTTCGAAATGATTGAAACAAAGTTTAACAGATATATTTTGTTGTGTATTCAAAACCAATCAGTTTCTTTGGTATTGAAAATTTAAAAACTGTGAAGATAAGCTTCACTTGTGCAAAAGAATACATATTTTTTCATTACACTTATACAAAGTTTGAAGTTCTTGCTCAAAAATATTTCTGTGTTTTTAAACATGGATACCCTAATTTTTACCAAATCCGTTAAAAGAAGCCTAAAAATTTTCCATTCATTAATAATGAAATAAAACGAATCCATTTTTTGACACAAATTTGTGTTGCCTTTTTTAAATGTTAACATTATCGTTCCAAAAAATAAAAATATTTACTGATTCTTGGTTATCAGTAAAAAATAAAAGTTTTTATTTTTTCGTTTTTTAAAGGCTTTTTGATTTTTTTACTTCATTAATTGTTATCAGTATGTTTTTTTTAACTTTTCATTTGCAAATTTTAGAAAAGCAAACATCATTTTTTTGTTTCCGTGTTTTCTTGATTTTGTTTACACAAAACAGCTTTAACAGATACTTAAAATATGTTGAAATTTTTTTGCCAAATTTAAAATTAATAATTATTGGACACTTTCGCTTTACAAGTCAACACAATCTTTTATTTTTTTATCAAAAGATTTTTTTAGCCAAAAAATCAACGTATACCCGAATTTTCATTATTTGAGAAATTTTTCGTGCCCACTACAGCGCCGTAGTCGACAATCCATGATCCGTTATTTTTTCTTTAATATTTGTTGTATAATTTTTTGTTATTTTCCATTAAAATTTTAAATATTGTTTTTAAAAGTACAGAAAGCTCTGCAATTATTTTTATATTATTAATGAAAGTCTAAAGAAATGAAAAACAAGAACTGTAAAGTAAAGGAAAGAGCATTTTAATTACTCTTGAAATTTTTTCACTAATTTGTACTTACAATTTTTAAACGCTTTAACAATAACTGAAAAGCTCGAGTGTAAAAGTATAATTACATTAATTTTTTTCTTTAAAATTTAGAACTTTGTTGAAGCAGTAATTAATTAAAATTAGATTTTTAATTGTGTTAAGTAAGAATAATGTTTAATTTCATTTTTCCATTTCTTTGTTTTACTACCATTCTTTCATTATTCATTTTAACGAGTTTTCAATAAGAAAACTTGTGTACAATAATTCATTGTAAAAGTAAAAACCGGAACTAGAATTTTTTGGTGAAATAAAAAGCTACAGTATGTCATATTTTTCATTTGTTGTATTAATAAATGATATTATAAGTTTTGTTTTTGCAGTTTTAACTGTAAAATTTTCAACAAATGTTTTATTTAAACAAAAACTTTTAACAAAAATTATTAAATTATCTCCAATTATTACTGTATTTTTCGTTTATGTTTTAATTTTTGGTATTGTCTCAGCTTTACATAATCTATTTTTGCTAATCTTCTGGAGACCTGATGAAGTTATTTATGAAGCCCGGATTATCTATATCCATGGTCTCATAGCTGGAAAATTAGTATCCCTGAATCCTGTAATGGGAGCATTTCTATGTATTGATCGTTGTCTAACAATTGTTTTTCCAACAAAATATGATTCAAAAATTAAACAGATTCATGCAACTATTTGTTCAATAGTTTTAATTTTTGTATTATCATTTACGATTTGGATAACCCTTTATATTAATCCATATCCAGCATCTCCTACAACAACTTGCACATATTATAGCTGTTTTTTGACTTCAACTGTTGTATATCAAATTCAAGTTCAAAAAATTGTTACTTCATCTATAAATATTTGCGGTTGTTGTATATTAATAACATTATTAAGAATATATTTAAAAGCTTCAAGCAATGTAAATAAAAAAATAACAAAAGCTGTAATATTTGTATTAATAATTACAACAATTTGTGATGGAGCTCCTAGTCTTATCAGCAATGCATTTCAAGCAGTAAGTTTTTTTAAAGATTTCGGAATTTCGATGTGACGCTGATGCCATATGGGATGGGATCGGAACTAGCAAAAAAAATACCGTAAATTTTAATTTTACAATTTTATGTTTTTAAACACCACAAACAACTCTTTGCATCGTATCACAATTAAAATGCAATATTCAGTCTTTATTGGATATTGTAAAGTTATATAGGTTAGAAAAACTAAATTTAATAAATAATAAAATTGTGTTCCTTTATTACGCAGGCGTTTTACTTGAAATACAAACTAAAAACTACAGACCCGGAAAAAAAATTTTCTTAAAACAATTAAATTTTACATATTATTACGGAAATATTTCGTTGACATCACAATTATGCAATTATTCGTTTCATTAAACTTTAAATGAAATTCTTTTTCAGATATTTGGACAAACCCTTTCCAGCTATGTTGGACCATATACAGCCACTTCAAATACAGTATCAGTATCAATTTGTGTAATGATGTATTCAAAAACTTTAAACAAAGCACTTTCAACTCCAAGTAGTATTGTTGTTCAAATTAGTTCTAAAAAAGTACATTCTCAACGTTATTAAAATTAATAATTAATAAATAGTGTAATGTACTTTTGTTCTTCAAAATTAATGTTCAATAAATAAGGTAGTGTACTTTCGTTTTTGTAGATTGTGTGAACTTTTATAGTATAATAAAAAGTGTCTTTTTTCAATAAAAATTTGTACCAGTGTAGTTAGGAGTCTAATTCTGGAGCCAATTTCAAAATCACTTTAGAAGTTTAAATGATGAAACTTACACCATTCAAAAATTTTGATGAAGAATGTTATTTAAAATTGTCACTCGAATTTCATCTTATAGCGAAAACCATTTTTTCTTAACTTTTTGTATTGCTGGATTTGTATTGATAAGGCTTAATTTATTACTACAGTACCAAATTTCTAAAAAAAGCATTCAAAGCGTATACGACAGTAATACTCCTGGAAAACAATTCCTAAATAATTTGCCAACACTTTTTTTTCTTTGATGTTATACTCCAGAAATTTTATAGTTAAACGGTAAAAAACAGTACACAATTAATTGCTTTAATAAACAATGATTTTACGTTTTGAAATGTAAATATTATTTCTTTTTGTTTGTTTACAAACTGACAAATTGTGAATTGAAAAATTTAACTTTTGTTCACAGATGCTGAATTCAGATTCGTCTTCTGTAATAGTTTCATGCCTTTAATTTCGTTAAATAAGAGCAAATACACCAGTATTACTTGTTTGTTTTACTTTGAAAAATGTTGTGCAGCTTTCTTTTTTTATTCTATCAATCGGTTGCTAAGCAGTATTTTAGTAAAATTCGTTCAATATTAAAATGGTATCTTTTAGAACTACAAAAAATACATTTTGAAGAAACTGGTTGACTTTTTAAAAAAAGTTTATTAGGAAAGACAGATACTTTAAACGGTTCATGCATTACTAAACTGTAGATAGGTGGCACCTACTAAAATGCGGTAGCGGTAGCGGTAGGCAAAAAAATGTACTAAAAGGCGGTAGCGGTAGTAAAAAAAATGATTCAGAATCCACTTAAACAAAAATTAGCCTCAATTTTCAGAATCAGCATAAAATTCTGGACAGAATCGACATAAACAGTAAAAAAATTTTTTTTTTACTACCGCTACCGCCTTTTAGTACATTTTTGACTACCGCTACCGCTACCGCTACCGCTACCGCTACCGCTACCGCTACCGCTACCGCTACCGCTACCGCTACCGTATTTTAGTAGGTGCCTAGATAGGTTCTAAAAAACGTTTTTCTTCTCAACAAAAATATTTGATTATAAAAATTAACACCATCTAGTAATTCAATCACCATATAAAAGACGTTTTTTCTTATTTTCGACCAACCGCTCGGTTTAGGAAAAAAAAAATTTTCACGGATTTGGCTAATTTTTGGTCCACAGACTAATTCGAGATCGTAGATCACGAATATGACCTCAGAAAACGTTCATCTGACCTCATTCGCACGTTGCGATTGAGGTCAGGTATATAAGGTAAAAAATTTTTTTTGATTATAAAATCACGAAATTATGTATCCGATGGATGGGTATTGACTTTTTGAACATTTTTTGTATTGGGTGTGACCATTTTCATCCACTTTTTGTATATCTTTTATCGACTTTTCTGAAGCGGATTACGGTAATCCCCTATAAAAAATTTTATTTAGCCTGACGGGCATACTTTTTTTTTCACATATTTGAATTCCCCATTCAATTCTACATTAAAAAAAACCAAAAAAACTCAAAAAAAGTGTAGCTGTCAATTTTTTTATTGGGCATGAATGTACTTCACAACATCTCCAGCATAATCTCAGGGACAAAACTCTATGATAAAAGCAGATATTGACATCTGGTGACTTTTATCATGTATATCTATGCTATAAGAGTTATCCTGGCAAGTTTAAACACCCCCGGATCAGATTTCGTAATTTCTCGTCAAGATAAAACTTTATAAAATAGCAACATTGGGCATATCCAGAAAATGGTTTTAAAACTCGAATTTTCTGGGTGAAGAAAATATGTTTGCTTTATAAAAATGTTTAACATATATAAAAACAATAAAGTAAACCATAAAACATGATATTTATGGTAATTTCGATTTTTTTGGATTTTTTGAAAAAAAGTGTTAAAATTCGAAAAAACTGATTTTTTCAAAAGTGGTCAAATGTTTGTTTTTTATGTTCTGTTTGCCGAATAAGATAAAATAAGTTATGAAAATTGTTTAAAAAATATATTCACATACGTTACTAAAGCAAAAAAGAAGTTTTTTATATTAAATCTGCTTAAAATACCATAATTTTTTAAAAATTCCGCATATACTAAATATTGATTCCATATGCCTGAAACATGTCTTAAAAATCAAAAAATTGTTTATTTTTGTCCTAAAATTCCTAAATTAATCATATCTTCGCATATTTTGTTAATTATGTCCTATTGAAAATGGACTAAATTTCCCACTTTTTTCAAAAAATCCAAAAAAATCGAAATTACCATATCATGTTTTATGATTTATTTTATTGTTTTTATATATGTTAAACATTTTTATAAAGCAAACATATTTTCTTCACTCAGAAAATTCGAGTTTTAAAACCATTTTCTGGATATGCCCAATGTTGCTATTTTATAAAGTTTTATCTTGACGAGAAATTACGAAATCTGATCCGGGGGTGTTGAAACTTGCCAGGATAACTCTTATAGCATAGATATACATGACAAAAGTCACCAGATGTCAATATCTGCTTTTATCATAGAGTTTTGTCCCTGAGATTATGCTGGAGATGTTGTGTAGTACATTCATGCCCAATAAAAAAATTGACAGCTACACTTTTTTTTGAGTTTTTTTGGTTTTTTTTAATGTAGAATTGAATGGGGAATTCAAATATGTGAAAAAAAAGTATGCCCGTCAGGCTAAATAAAATTTTTTATAGGGGATTACCGTAATCCGCTTCAGAAAAGTCGATAAAAGATATACAAAAAGTGGATGAAAATGGTCACACCCAATACAAAAAATGTTCAAAAAGTCAATACCCATCCATCGGATACATAATTTCGTGATTTTATAATCAAAAAAAATTTTTTACCTTATATACCTGACCTCATTCGCAACGTGCGAATGAGGTCAGATGAACGTTTTCTGAGGTCATATTCGTGATCTACGATCTCGAATTAGTCTGTGGACCAAAAATTAGCCAAATCCGTGAAAATTTTTTTTTCCTAAACCCAAAATTTTTAAAAAATGGTCGAAAATAAGAAAAAACGTCTTATAAAATATCATTTTCTGTAAAAATTTCTTAAATTTTCAAAAAATAAATAGTAATAAACTGTGGCAAAAATTTTCTTATTTTTACAACTTCCAACTTTCGTTTTGATCTCTGTTCAAAACTACAAAAAAAAAATTTGATATTTGCTTGCAAAAAATGATAACAAAAAAACAACATGAATACAATTTTTAAAAAACATTTTCAACAGTAAAAATTTTAACGATTGTAGCTTAATATCCCACAACCCCCAAGGAAATTTCAGGTGGAAAAAATTAAAATTGTATTTTTAATTCATATTTATAATTTGTCAAACAGGGTTTTGTATTACAGTAGTACCCCAAAAAAGATAACCTTTTATTACCTTTATTCAAATTTTTTCTATCCCAAATATTCAAAAAATAATTTTTCTTTAAGACTTCACTATAAAAATCAGCAAAAGAAAAATCGATTGAATTTTTTAAGAAAAGAAGAAAAAACGTCGTAAGCAAAGAAAGCAAAAGACATTTTTTTGGTTCCCATCAAACAAACAAAAACCGATTTCATCAGCGTAAAAATGCAACGTTTGTTTTCACAGCTTTCTTTGAATGTTTTTTTCAAATTAATTTCTTAAAAAGTTTTTTCATTGACAATTTTTTTGAAAATTTAATAATCAAAAATGGTTCCAACATTTTTGTTTTTATTTTATCATTGTTTTAAAAAAACGTAAACATTCACATAAGACAAATCTAATTTTTCAAAAGTTTAAAGGCCATTTTTAAAATTAAGAAAAATATGATTCTAAAGAGGTTAGAAAATGGAAAGAAAAATAATTTAAAAGTTGCAGGTGCTTAAACAAATAATGAAAAAAAGGCGTTATAAACTAATTTATGGTTGTTGTATTTGTCATAAATGTCACACGTGCCCTTCTTGGTTGTTTTGTATATTTTATTTGATTAAAAGAATAAAATTCAAAAAAACTTTTTCGTACTGTAGGTCTAAAAAATACATTTTTAAAAATGATGACATATGCTTAAGCTTACGATAAACAAAATAACAGCAACGTTGAAGACATGTGATAATACAGCAAATTCAATTTTGAAATTGCTATTAACAACGACCACAATAATGAATTTAATGCTTCTCGTTCATCCTTTTCATCATCATATAAAAGTTCAACAACAAACCCATAAACACAACAAAATCCGAATAAAGCTGATGAAATTATTGATTGAATTAACAAATGATTTTCCATATTTTTTGTATCGGGTGTAATTTGAATAATTTTATGTCGAAGTAATAAAACTGTTCCAACTCCAAGGGTTGTCGAAATTCCAACATTTACAGCATTTGAAATAATCTTATAATTATTAAATTGTTCAAACATTGCTTCACATTTTAAAATCCATGTAAAACAATCTGATCCAATTATAACCATTGTAACAGTTCCAAGTGCCGGATATGCTAAAATTGATAAGACTATTCCAGCAAATTTCAAATTTGTCCATGGATGTTTTTGCCAAAATATAATTGCTGTTGAACGATTTATTGCTAAAACAGTATTCCACGGTCCCAAAAATAGATTAAAAAACCATTCAAGTATTAAATTTCCAACAAAAAAAACATTTTCTTCTTGAAATATAATTTCCAAGAATGAAATTGTAAAAACGATAACAGCAAGAAAATATCCAACAGATAAAAGATAAAAATATTGATTACAAAATCCAGGAGTTTTCTTAATAAAATGATTAACGAATAAAATTAAACATAAATATTCGAGTAATAAACCAAAGCCAACAGTAATAGTATTAAAAATGTGAATTACATATTCAAAATTTTCAGCTGATATTTCCATTTTTACCGATCCATCCATTTCTGTTGGAGCTTCTGTTGTTTCCATTTTTAAAAAACTTTTTAACGTAAAAAAAGTTTTAAAGAATAAAAAAACAGTTTTTCGTTTAAAATATTGTCAAATTTTAGAGTATTAAGGTTTAACTTTTAGTTCCAGCTGGAAAAAATAAATGAAAGTTCTATTAACCTCCTTACAAATAAGCACTTTAAAAAAAAATGGCAGGTTTTTTCACAGAATATAAAATTAATAAAATTGGCATGTTTTTTTCAATAAAAAATAATTGAATAAAGTCTTTGAAATACATGTTTTTTTATGAACGTTAACAAAAACATTTCAACAATAATTTACTTAATTTGCAATTTATATGTTTTAAAATGTCATTATTTATATAAAACTGGTTTCATTGTTTGCATGAAAAATTTTCAATAAGTTTTAGAAATATGAAAAAAGCATAAATTTTTGAGATAAATGAGTGCTGGCTTCGCTACATGTAGTTTGGTAATGAGAATGTTTTACAACTTTTGTCCAAATAGAAAGATAATCCTTTTTTTTGTTGAAACACAACTTTTTTTTTACTTTAACGTGCAATAAGGATATAATTTTTTTTGACAAGGAAACAAAAAAAACTGCAATTTTGTGCATCATTTGAACTCTTGAGTTTTTGGGTGTAGCATATTTTTTGTAATTTCACTATAAAACGAATTAATCTTCAAGAGATAAAAAAAAATTGGTAAAATATAAAACATCGAAAATGAGATTTGGAATTGTGTAATCGCACAAAAAGTGAATTAATTATTCGCTGATGAGCAATAATAATCCGGCAATAACCGATAGGTATAAAAAAGGTGTTGAAAAACCTCTTTTTTTTGACAATAGCACAAAATGAAACTTCTGTGCCTTTTTTTCATACTGTATCAAGCAGTCTGCCTTTGCAATGGTCAATGTCCTAGTGGCGTTGTTGGTATGACATTTAATTAAAAATAATTTTTAAACTATAATATTTAGGAAAGTTTGGTGGTTACTTTACTCATATTTCATCTTGTGAGCAATTATGTAAACAGAACTATGGATTAAAAGAATGCATTGGATATATTTTTGAAGCAAAAAATCGTGGAAAATGTACTATTTTTCATGCGGGTTCTTCAGACATTGATCTTTTGCCAATCGCTACGGTAGCAATGGATGTTACACAAACTCCTGGTAATTTTTATTATTAAACTTTGATCCAAAATAAAATGTTAAATAATTCACATAACATCCTCCGATATCAGACAATGAACTACGGCCGTGCCTAACCGGAGTGCTCTAAGGCTATTAGCTTGAAGTATCAGATCCGAAGACCTTTGACGCAACGGGTCAGCAAAGGTCTTCAACCAAGCATCCCTCTATCTACCAAGAAAAAACTCTATTGCTTTCGGAATACACTCATTGTTGTCAAATTGGCGGGACAGACTTTGAACTTGTGATAATTAGGTTAAAAGATTAATAAACACCCGCGTTTTGAAATAAAAACATTATTTCTCTTAATAATCAAAAAATTTTATCAAATTACATTTTTCAGAGGTAAAATCAACGACACAGAAACAGTCAATGGCTGATGAAATTATCACAAATGGGACATTCCCGAATGGCACCTTCACAGTGCCTGTTAACAATATTACAAATGATTTTATTCTGCCCGGTCCTCTTCAAGTCAACATTACTCATCTAAATCAATTAGGCATTAGTGTAGATGCTTCATCAATGGTTGCTGAAACTGGTCGAATGAGCTTTTTTTATATTCGTTTGCCACCTCAAGGGTAGAAATGAAAATATTTTGAAAAACAAATATATTTGTTATTTTAGTTCTACAAAATTCCAAAACATTGCAATTCGATTTGACAACGCATCAGTTCTTAACGTCTTTCCTTTGTCATTTGCTTCAAAAAGTGTTTCTGGCATCAGTCGACTTGGTAGTCTATCAGATTCCACAACAGTTTATCAAATTGAAATTACAATGGCTAAAAGTATGTGTTCTGGTGTTCCAGATGGTACTTGTCGAGTTGTTTACTGGAAGCCATATTTGATACTTGAAAATAATATCAGTGTTCCTGGTAACTTTAGTATCTCATTACCGATCGCGTGTGGTTCACAATGTGGAGCTCCAATAGACTCTCCATGTGCAAGTGCTTCTTCATCGTGTGCTTCTTGTAATGGTCAACAGGTTTCTGGAGCTGATACACCTGTAACACGAAGATATAATATGGGACGCTCCTCTGGAAGTTTTAATTTTACCTATATGACATATACTGTCAAGGATAGAATAAAAGTGACCTACGAAGATCGAATTCTATTAGATTCTGGATGTGTTGGTACAGATGATTTTAATGGTACACAGCGTCGTCTTCTATCATTTTCTGGAAAATCTCAAGAAATTCGAGTTGATATTGAGCCAAATTGTGCTGGAACAACTGGAACGGCATGGGATTTTATTGTAGAATGTATCAATCCATGTTCCGACAGCAGCGTAAAAGTCATTCTTACTGCTGGTCCAACCGAAATTAAAGATGGTGGAGTAACATACATTTCGAACGAAGCCGAAATGCCTGGCTTAACATCATATTATTGTTATCCTTCAACAATCGACTGGACATTTAATCTCGATTATGAGTATGATGTTTGTGCACAAACATGTCAAAATTCTTCTACTTGCTGCAAAAGTGCGAAAAGTCGATGTTCCTCAGGGAACCTTCGTTATCAGGGTTCTTCTTGGAGTATCTTCAAATCCCTAAGAATCGGAGGTGGTAATGCAACTTTAACCTGGTCAAGCGCTAAAACAAATGGTTCCATCAAGTTTCAAATTTTGGGTACACAGCCATCAAATAATATCGTCAACAAATATATCGCACAAGATATGAAATTCTATTGGTATTTACCGTACTTAACCAAGGATAATGCTTTGCTTCAATTTGATAATAATGGATATCCCTTAAAAACAAAAGATTTTGGGTATGGAATAATTCCACGATCTCAGCCTTCACAGACTTGTGATGATATTTGGAGTTGGAAACAAAATATTTATAATGCCTTAGTTCTTCCATCATATAACTCAATGATGACTCAGCTAAATAAAGCTTATATTAATGGTTCATATATATATCCACCATGTCATGCTGTAGGTAATTGTGTCTTTAATGGATATTCAAATTTGGCACATGCTGAGGCAATTACAAGGTATTATGGTCAACAAAACTACACTTCTTGGGATGATATTAAAAAATGTTGGAGATTTACTGAAAACAACTATGTGAAACAAATTTGCGATCAGCTTCCACCAACTTCCCTAAAATGTCCAACGGTTACTCAACCAAATTATAAATGTACTGCGCCATAAATATTTTGATCTTGTTTATTTATGAATAAATAAAATGTTAAATAAAATAAATGAAATTCTTTTGAATATTTTAAGTAAGCTCTTAATTTGGCTTTTTTTTATCATAAATGGATTAGTTTATGATAAAAAAAAGCCTCCATAAAATTAACATGAACAGATTCAGAGACGGACACTGTTTTTTCAAAGTTCCGCAAAAAATATAATTTTGGTTTTTCAAAAATTAATAATGAAAAAACAGAATTGAAAGCAAAATTAGCTGAATATGCTCCTTTTAAAACCATATATCATAAACGGACAAAAAGTTTATACAAAATTTATTTCTGCTTTAAAAGGAAATCATTTGAATATATTTTTACAAAATTACAAATCATTGGGAATAAATTTGGATAATAATTTAAGAAACATTATTTTGGATGTATTTTTTGAAAAAGCAAATTTAATTTTAAATGAATTTCCAAATATTCCATCAATTTTAAAAAGTTGTTCAAAAAATAAGAAAAATATTTACTGTGACATAAGAACTGACAAAACAGTCACAAAATCGAAATATTTGAAACAGCTTCAAAAAGAGATCATTCAAATCATTTAACTTTTTAAAGATGCAGATATAAGAAAAGATATAATTCAAATCAAACAATTTCTTGCTTTCGGAAATTTTGAAAATGCGCTTTCAAATTTAATCAAAATTTCTATAATTATTCAAACAAATTCAAAACATAAAATTTTGCAATTCAATATTGATGTAAACATTTTTTTTTAAATTTTTAATTGGTAATTTTTCAGATATTAAAACGTTTGAAATGGGAACATTTGGTTAAAGCTCATCAAAATTCTTTATTTGACAGACATCACAATTTCTATCGTTTGTTTAAAAATTTCCTATATTATTTTTGTTTATTTTACTTGTTTTTGTCAGATTTCAAATAAAGTAATTTTGATTTTTTTTAAAAAATTGTTTTTCAAGGATATTTATTATTTTAAAAAATTCAAACAATTACTATTTATTCATAAGCAGTAGTTGAGCTGCTGGATCATTCGTATAATGATAATCATAATTTGGAAAACCGTAAGGCCGAAGATACATGTAAGCATCTGCAATAGGATTTCGATTCCATGTCAAATACATATCTTGTCCAACATTTCGGCCACATGGATATCTTAAACCGTTCAAATTTGCATTGCCACATAAATTATTTCCATTTTTATAGTACCACCAACCAGTATTAAAATATTTGCTACTGCAATTATATTCATGTTTTTTATCAAAAGTAGAAAATTTTGGGCCAATTTTCGAAGGATTCCATGAAATCCAACCATCAAAGCGTTTTTGGGATTCAGATGTCGTGCCATTGCAAGTGCTACTACTATTTATAAAAACAGAATATTGAGTTTTCAAATCTGAAACTTTAAAGAATGGATATATACATTCTTCAGTTTCATCCGGATATGTTTCTGTAGCACATTGTTCAAGAACAACACGAAGAGATGTTGGAGTTGTTGTGGTCATTGAATGAATATTTTCTAATCCAAGCCAAACATTAAGAGAAATAGGATCCCCAAATCCATTGACATAGTCGTTAAAAGTTTTTCCACCACTTTCATTTCCATGTGCCATCAAAGTCCATCCTCCTCCATTACTTTCCATATCACAAAAGACTTCAATCCATGTTAGATCTTCATCGGTCATATTTGAATTATAATTTGCATCAATGCTAATACTATATGTGCCATTTTCGGTAACACCATGAAAAAGTTGTAAATCAGCACAATGCCGACTGGGAGTATAATTTTCACATTGTAAGCCCGAATATGGAGAGTAGCAAGTACATTCATAAGCGCCAGGTAAATCAGTACAAATACCTTGACCAAGATTTGCACCATACTAGAATTGAGGGTGAATATATTCACCCCACAGACAGACAGACCTCAGATCAAAATTTCCCAAAAAAGGGGCAAAGGGGGAAGTACGTTGATTTTTGGAAATTTTTGAGATAAAATTTACATATTCGTTTGTTATTTTGAGAGTAATAATACAATATTTTATTGAATGATTGTTACAAAATAATTTGAAAAGTCGGTTTAAAAATAAAATAATTTTTTAAATGTTTAAATTTATCAAAAAAACGTATTAATTAAATGGATCAGGAACAAAAATTTCATAGCGCCGCTCCCAACGTTTTTAAGTTTCAACATGTTTTTTAAAGTTTTCAATTGGATCATCGCTTTCAATAATGTTTTTGGTTTTCCGTCCCATGCCACGAGGTTGTCGTGCAGAAGATTGTAAATGTCCAGCTTTTTTCCAGTCTTCAACAAATTTGAAGCAAACGAATTGATCAATTGGAGGACCGTTTAATCGGATTTGTAAAATATTATCAATTGTGCTGATGTTGAGATGGCTCCGACGGGAATCAAGGGAATGGAATAAAATACTGAACCCGCGTTCAGCATCCGCTGAACCTACGGGAACAGTCAGAGCACTTGAAAGGTAATCGAAAAGTTCGTCGCTCAAATCAATGATATCATCGCTTTCTCAGTTTCAAGTATATTTGCATAAAAATCTCTGGAGGTAGTTTTATCCATTGTTGAAATGTTTCATACGTTACAGCAGTTGCAACATTTTGAAGTAAATTTTCAAATTGCAGTCCAATGTTTGGGGAATTAATTTGGAATCTTTTTGCAATATTTTCATGATTTTGATGACTATTTTGTGGAAAATTAATTGCCCCATTGATCACTTCCAAGGATTTAACGTTTAAAATCTCGAAATCGTTGATGTCATCATCTTCGTAATAACTTTCAAGGCTTTCAACAAGTGTTTGAACTTTTGATCATTTACTAATATACAGAAGAATTGGAGTTCTTGTTGATTAAATGCATCCCTAACTTTTTTAAATAAATTTCCTGGAGTAAAATTGCTGGCATCAAAAATAATTAATTGATCATTTACCATTATTTTTACAGGAAATAAAATATTAATGACTAAAGCTTCCATATAAAAATTTGATAATTCTTTTTTTCTAATACTCTCGCCAAATATCTTAAAAACAAAAAAAAGGAGGGGGTAAAAATAAAGCCACTCTGGAAATAAAAAATGTCAAGATTGTGTTTGATCTTGAGGTGCTTCTCTTTTGTTTGCTTGTTCAGCATGTTTGATTAATCTCATCAAGTCACCTTCAAGCTGGTATTTCAATCTTGAGAAAGACATTATCTGGTTGAATTATGGTGATTCCCCCATGTAAAATTATTTGTGAACTGCTAGTGGTAGATGTGGCCCAAGTAGATAATGTTTCTTTATTGAATTAAAATAAATGGTTTAATTACCCAAAGTTTGAGGTTTTCCCATTTAACCATTCATTTTAATTCAATAAAGAAACATTATCTACTTGGGCCACATCTACCACTAGCAGTTCACAAATAATTTTACAAAAAAACCAATTTATTTTCTTTTCTAAAAAATAAAGCCACCCTAAGAAATAACAGAAACCAATTTATTTTCTTTTCAAATAAAAACCTAAAAGCAAAAAAAAATATATGTACTTCAAAAACAACCCCAAAAAATTGCAAAAAAAAGACAGCAAAGGGGGGACCCTTTGAAAAAATGAAAAAATTAGAACCAAAAAAATACGCAAAGGGGGGACCCTTACGAATTAAGGGAAATTCGGCGGAGCGAAGCTCCGCCGAAAAATTTTTTGCAAAAACCAGATCACGTTTTCCCAAAAAAAGGTCGTTACAGACCTATACCGATTTTGAAAAATATTCACCCCTCAATTCTAGTATGATTTGCACCACACATGTTTGGATTTAAACATTCATTGATATCCGTACAATTATATCCATCACCAATGTATCCGGATCTACATTGGCAAGTTGGACTTCCATTAATAATGGCACACTGCCCATTGATGGAGCATGCATGTGGTTCAGAAGTTAGGCTTCCATTGATACATGTTGTTGCAAGTGTACAATTATTCTGTAGTTTATATTCATTGGCTAAAATGACAAATTTTGTTTGGAAGGATAATTTTAAAATTTACGTCTGTGATAATTTCCATTAGGATCAACACAGCCACAATCTGCTTGCAGCCGACACATAAATTGAAATTCTGTAGTATTATCACCATTTGCATCATAGAAATAATTGGCATCACAAATGCATCCTTCTTCATATCCATCTTGGCAGGAACTTGAACGATCATAATTTAGATCAGAACATGATTTTTGGCATTTTGGTGTTTTCATACTGTATTTTGAATGTGGAGGGCATTTCGGAAAAGAGCAATTACTGATACTTCGCCATCCGGCGATATTTACAAATGGAATGGCAACTGTACAATGATGAGCAAAATCGTTCAAAGCATCACAACGTGACATTCCACTGCAAATATCATATGTGCAATCGTGGTATCTTGCTTCAAGAACTTTACGATTCATTCCTGAACAAGCAGCAAAAGGACCAGTGTTGATTATGGCTTGGAGAATTAAGTCACATTGAGTTTGAGCTAATGTGGTATTCTTAAACGTCAAAATTTTTATTACGGAGAAAATTTAGATAGACTTACACATATTGTATTAGTAAGAAGGCTACCACCAGGAATACAAGAATCGACAACATTATTAGCAACCCATGTATCCATTAAATAAGTCGCTGACAAATTTGTATGAACAATACATGATGAGGGTACAGAAAAGTTGACACCATTTTGAGCTTGAATATCATCAGTACATATATTATTGCCATTTCCCCAAAGTCCACACATTGTATCATTTCCATAAAAGGATGATGGAAATTCTGGAATTTCTGCACAAAGAAAATGTTGATAATATGTAAAAACAGCTCCAGTAAAATTATCGTGAATATAAACTGCATTTGTAGGTTTTGTTGCAATTATTTTTGGATTTACTTTCGACGGCCAATAATAAGGATAATTTGAATTTATTCCATCAACGAAAAGTTGGAGGTTAAAATTGACTTTAAATTCATGCCCTTGGATTATTAAAGTAAATTCTTTGAGAGTTGAAACTCTAAAAATCTGATTTTTTATAAATTGATTAAATGAAACAAAGCATACGATGGATTATTTGGCAGAAGAGCATTAGTTGCAATAACGCTGAAGCTGTTAGAATTACAAGGTTTCATTAAATAATATGGACATGTTCCCATATAATCAAATACTGCTCCATCAAATGTTGTATAATGTGGATCTCCACTAACACAAGCAGTTTTTGTTCGAATATTACATGCAACATTTGGATTACCAGTATAACCTAAATTGTAACATTTTATCCAGAACAAGACTTTTGATAAAAATGTGTGAAAGAAAAAATGAAATTTTTATGACTTAAACTTTTGCTTTGCGAAATAACGCAACAAAGTCAAAAATTAACTTCAAAAATATTTTTTATTTACCAGGAAGACAAGTACAAATTTTTTTGTTGTTAAAAATTGTACATGTTGCATTGCTGCCACAACTGCCAACTTCACATGTTAAAATTACACTGCAATCCGCGCCAAATGTATTTTCAGGGCATTTACAACTTTAAAAAAGCGATGTCAATTCACAATTAATAAAAATTAAAACTTACATGAATGAATTTGGTCCAGTAATAACAAAAGTACCATTGTTTTTACAGGCAGGTTCTTGAGGGCCTTTTATTGAAGCTATAGCAGAAGGTAATGTTATCGAGGGATTAGTGATAGTTATAGGGGTAGTCTCAGGTAAAATAACATTTGATATCGCTGCGGGAGATGTGATTATCGCTGGTTCATCAACGGCAACTATCATTGATATCGTTATAACATTTAATAAAATAAAAATACCTAAACTGGCTGAATTTCGATATGACAACATATTACATCTACCCAAAAAAATTATTCATTAAGTAAAATAAAACGCCTATTTATACGTGTTTTTATTATTAATTCCTTTTGTCTTTCATGAAAACGAGGAAACAAATTTGCTCACGCAATAAAAAAATAAAAGCCAATTAAAAACTTTTTTCTGCTGTTGGAATATTTTTTTTTTGTAATTTTACGTGTTCTGTTATTGAATGTGATTTATTCATTTTTTTCACTCACTTTTTTGTATCCATTGTTGTAAAACGGGAAAGATTATCCCAAAATTTTATATGAAAGTTGAAAATAAATTAAAAAGAAACCAAAAATATGAATCATCGTCAAAGATAATGCATTGTAATTTAAGGTTAAAGTAAAATTACCACAAAATCGATTAAATTAAGAACAAATATTAAACTACACTTATTATTCATTCAATGTTTTAAAAGTATTATTCTAACAAGGAAACCACCAGCACCGGCCGACAAATTTTGAAAAACGATTATAACATATATAAAAATATCATTAAAACCAATAAAAAACAAAATCCCCAAAAATCTGTTGCAATATATTTTTTGCTGTTCTGTTTTGACCGACTTTTTTGAGATACACTTTTTGCGTTTGTTTTTTTTGTATAGCTTCAAAAAAGTCAAAGAAATTGTTGTCACATTTGAGATTTAAAAATATCGCTGATGAAAAATCTATGTATTTCGTAAATGGCAGAAAATAGTGACTTCGTTTTTGAAAATAAACGTTTCATTCACTTTCATATTTTTTTTCGATAAAATGTTTTGCTTTTTTTAATATTTTATTAATATTTTCGAAAAAAAACATGTAAAATTAAATGAAAGTGTGAAAATGTGACAATTTCAACAACAAGCTATTCACTTATTCCACACATTATTAAAAAAAATTGTGAAACACAAAACTTACAAGAATTGCTTGAAAATTTTTATTTATCGGCTCAAATCAAATTTAAAAAGTAGAATAAAAGGGAAAAACGACAAAATTTTTACGTAAGTTTTCTTATGTGGCTACCATCAGTTCTATTTAAAATAAAATGTTAAAGTATTTCTAAAACCAATCAGCGTCGCTAAACGTCTGATGTAAAGTCTGTAAATTTTTCTACAATTTTTATCAGCATTTTTGAGACAGACTTCTTACAATTAGTTTTCTCTTTTTTATGAAAAAATGAGTGCGTTGCATTGGGTTGTAACACTATCATTGAACAAACACATATGTATTTTGTAAATGGCAAAAAATACTAGTCTTCTCGTTTTTTGTAAATGAAAGATGTGTTTGTTTTCATATTTTTTTCAATAGAATGTATTTTCTATTTTTAATATTTTATTAGCATTTTTGAAAAAAAATACGTATAAATAAATGAAGCTGTGAAATCTTAATCACAGACTTTTTAATAATGGAAAACCATAACCCTGAACGATACATTATTAAAACATTTTGTGAAATACAAAAATTACATAAATAATTTTATTTATGAATTTTTATTAAATTCATAAAAACAAAGTTTTCACAACCTGTTTTTATTAAATGTTAAATTCAATGTTTCTATAAGAAATATAATTCCGTCTACACCAGTCTTATGAGGATGTGTAAGATACATTTTTTGATTTTGGGAAATAGAGCTATCTCGAGTTCACTTTAAATTTAAATATTTTAATCATCACTTTTTTCATGTTTTATTTTTCGGATAATCTGCAAATAAATATATAAAAACTATAAACAAATAATCTTTTTTCACCCCTTTTTAATTTTTTAAAAAAGTTTATTAGAATTTCACATACTGGTAAAAATTTTTTGAACAATGTTGCTTTGCAAAGATATATTAAAAAAGGTGTTATCTGCGTGTTTTTTCTATATAATCTTCTTTTTACAAAACAAAATAGGAACAAATGCTGTTTTTACAATTTATTTTTATTTGCTTTTTTTTGGGAAATGCGTTTTTTCTCCATGAAATTAAGTTCTCCATTGATTTTCTTAGTTATTGCTGAAACTTTCGTCATTTCTTTTGCTGAAACAATTTTTCCAGTTGGTTTTATTTAAATAATTAATTTTCCCAACAAAAACATTTTTACAGCATTGTGGAGGATGTGAAACGTTTCAGTTTATTCCTTTACATATAACTGAAGCTGCAAAAATGATTGAAACGAAAATAGAATATAAAGAAACCGAATGTTTACAAATTATTACGTGTAGACAATTTGAGAATGCTTCATATGCGAATACTCGTGGAACATCACTTTCGGATGATTGTAGGGAAGGTTCTTGGAGTTCTAGTGCTTTAACTTTGAATCTAAAATGTTCAAACGGAAAATGGCTTGATTTTGATACTTCAGAAATATTGCCAGAATATTTTTACTGCATAGGTAAAAAACAAAATTAAATTCGGTTTTAACGTTGTCACATGTCTTTTCAGCATTTGTCAGCGTAAATACAAATGAGAAAGATCAGGTAACTTTCTTTATAAAATTTATGCTGTGTGAAAGTTCTTATTGTGGCATCGACAGACCTTGCATTTTTTACGTCCATAATAGCCAATACAGCAGTTTTCAAATTTACAGATTTCCGTTTTTTTGCTAAAGAAGGCACTGTTAAAAACAATATTAAGCCATTGTGAATGTGTAGAATGTGAAAAAAATACTATATCGAACCACAAATCCTTATACACAACTAAAAATGTCATTATCTATTACAAGAAATATATAACTACAAATTGCCTTAATCCTAAATTAGGATTAAGGCAATTTGTAGTTATATATTCTTGTAATAGATAATATTTTTTTTAATTTAAAATAAATTTCTTGCAAAAAATATTCATTTTTAGCAGCAATGTAATGGTTGCAAAGAACTTCTATCAGGTGGAATAGTGACAGAAGGAATGAGCGAAGGTAGATCATGGGTTACTGGACATCTATGCAATAAAAGAATTTATTGTGAAACAAATCAAAACGATATTGCTTTTATCAAATTTCAACTTTTAAATGGAGAAAAAGGTTTTGCAGGTTTTGTAGGTTCTGCTTATAACTTTGTAGATGTGTATTGTTTTGCTGGGAATTGGTTTTTAAAGGAGTATCCTGATATACCATTATCGAATATATATTATTGTGAAAGTAAAAACCTTAGCAAAAGATTAAGTAAAAAAGAATAAATTTTAGCTGCACATTTAAATCCAAGTAAATATGTTGAATCATGTAAAACTAAAACTTCATCAATTCAAACATCAGAATTAACGACCGTATTAACAACAATACCAACAGTTGTTCCAGCAACTCCCCCACCAATACAACAATCAATCGATTACAAAATTCCTGGTTTTGAACTTATTTCTTCTCCTTCAAATCCATTTTCAGTTGGGTTGGGAAAATTTATTGGATATTTTCAAAATCAGTCATTTTGTAAAAAAATTTGTGAACAGAAACGTGGCCTTTTAACTTGTATTGGATATACGTTTGAACCAAATAATAAAGGAAAATGTACAATTTATCAAATTGGACCTTCTATAAAATCTATGCTGTCTTAATCAAGAACCGGTACATAATCAATGGTGATTGTTCTCTTTTTTTTCAAATAACTAAAACCCTTACATGATTCACTAACATATTTAAGGCAACAGTTTTTTTCAAGTATTCTTAATTTTAATTATCAATTTTTACGTTATTTTTTATGGTCAAAATTATTTATCAGGATGTTCAATTAGTTCGCATAGACATAACTTACTGAATTTTTTTGTATAAAAACTTTGAAATTTTTTCGATTCTCATGTTTCTTTTTAAATGGGAATCATTGTGTCACAACTGGGCTCACAAAATTCTCAGTTTTTTTTTCAGGTGTTTCATTTTTAACTTTAGTTGCATATTTTTTTAAAAATTAAATCGAACACTTTTGTTTTTCATTCTTTTTGTTTTTTTGACACAATATTGTACAAAGAAAGTTAAAATAATATCGGATCTTAAATTTGACAACCACAAAAATAATTTGTACTTTAAGTATTGTTGGATCTTTGCTTCTTGCTTTGGCATCATATCCGCATGTATTGTAAGGTACCTGTTTTGGCACTTATTACAGCCGGTCCAATTTTCGGCATTAAACAACTTAAACCTTTTATTCCATTTTTTGCTTTTTGGTAAGCAAACTTTCCTGAAACATCTCAAAGTCCATTTTTGACACTTTTGCCAAAAACTTTTCTTTGAAAGGCAGTATTTATCCATGTTTTATTTCATGGTCTTACAATTATTTTCAACGCCGCTTCTTTTTTTTCCATTGCTTTGACTGCTGATAAATTTTATGAACATGAATATTCTCCTGAACAAGTTTTGTTAGTTTCTGCATTTAGCGTTTTTAAAACAGCTTCAAATATTTGGTTTTTTATTATTCTTCAAAGATGCTATGATTTTGTTAAAGAAATGAAAGCTCAAAAAGAAATGGAATTACCAAAATAATAATTTTGTGTTTTTAGTAAGAAAAAGAATTTAAAAAAAAATACAGTTCAATTTGCAGTTGCACCTTTAAGTAAGTTTAACAATTTTAGTAACCGAGAATGTACATAAAATTGTGAATTTTTAAAGTTTGTAAATGCGGCTCTCAAAACGCAGATTGTGATGGTGAAGCAAAATACATTGTGAATCCAAATGATAATTCAGAATATTTGACAGATGAAAATGCCTATTGTGGAAATTTGCAATGCAATATTTCAGTAAATTTTTTTTACAAATGTTTTAAACAGTAGCATAAAAATTTTCAGATACGTTTATGTCCAACAAAATGGACTTTAATAAAAATTACAACAAACAATTTTGTACATGCTCATGATATTTTTAGAATTATTTCTGATAACTTGATTGTTTTTGAGATAACAAATGAAGAAATATATGAACAAAATTATGAAGCTTATATTTTATCTATTCTTTTAAACACTTTTCAAGCAATCACTTTTCCATCTTCAGCAATTAATAAAATTATGTTTTCCGTGAATTCATTTGAAGGTGAGTATTATTTAAAGTAGTGCATACAAATCATACAAATATTATTCATATATCACATACTTACTTGATTCATTCATTTCAGGTGCACCTCCAACAACAATTGAAACTATTCCATCTTCGACATTCACCACTGAAATATATAAACTCACTTCAACGCCATTAATTCGAACTCAAGAAATCAGCACAGTTATTGCAATAACTCACACGATTGTCTCTGAATCAGCTATAGGTCCAACAACACATAATGAAACAGTAATTTCAACAACTAAAAAAATTTTAACAACATCATATGCGTCAAATGCTGTTTCGTTAAATTACGTCATTATTAGTTCACAATGTTTATTGTTACTTACATTCAAGTTTTTCTTGATTTTCGTAATTTAAAATGAAGCAAAAAAACTAAATTTAGAAATTACTTGTAAAATTGTTTCTACTAAAGGGATACATAATTCTGGTTTTATCAGAAATCTTTTAAATTATTGTTTTTGAATTAATTACAAGAATTTAAAAATTTGTGCACTGTGTGAATTTTTATTCCAATTTTGAAAAACACTCAAAAGGACATACTTAAAATACATATATATCGAATAAAATAAAAGAAAACAGTTTTGTATTATGAACATTGAAGCTTGTAATTAATTATTCAGTTTAATTGTTGCAATATTTTTTTTAATAATTACAACAAAAATACTTTTGCGAAATTTGCCTTTTTTTAAATTTGTTGTTGTAAAAAATGGAATTTGAATTATTAGCTGGAATAAAATATTATTTTACGATAATTTTATATAATATTTCATTGTTTTTCGTTTATTTTTGTCTTGTAAATGCTTTAATTCAATTCTTTTATCGATGGTTACTTGTTTGTTGGTATGTGCCAATTTTTGAATTTCTAATTTTATTAACTAATTTGTCACAAAATTCTTTAAGGAGTATTGAGCTAAATAAATTAATGTTTGGATTATTAATATTTGGAGGTGCTGCACTTGTTATGACTTATCCGGGTCATAATATGGTACATTTATGGAATCGTACGTTGAAAGATGAACATTATAGTTTTTTGTTAAATGGAACAGAATTTGAAATTAATGGTAGATTACCTCCTTTTGGAGCTTATCCATTGGTAAGATATCTGGGTCTTTGAAAACTCATATTTTTGAATTTCAAAAACTTGAATGTAAACATTTTTTTGAAATTTGGAAAAATTTCAAGTTTTGATTAATTTTAAATTATAGTATGAATTCCCTCATGTTCTTCTGATCGTAATTAGTATATCTGTTATTTCTTATGCTTTTGTAATATTTTGTGGAATATCTGTTTGGTTTCGACTTAAAAAAGAAGCAAATCAAATGAGTACAGAAGTAAAAAATTATCAAAAACAAATTTCAATTGTTTTATTTGCTGAAGTTTGTAAACAAAAAAAATACCACTAATTTTTGCATTTTTTTGCAGGCTCTTATTCCAATTTTAACAATTGTTTTACCAATTACATTAAATATATTTATGATTTTGGCACAAATATATTTACCATGGGAAGGAAAATTTTCTGTTTTGCTTACATCGTTAGCGCCTGTAATAAATCCAATTATTAAAATTACAGCAATTACTTCTTACCGAAAATGGCTCCTTCAAAAACTTAAACTTCAAAAACCTTCAATGTCTGGGCATTCTACAGATCATCAAATTACAATTATTTCTGCACAAAAATAATCTACTAAAGAATATTTTTTTTTTTTGTACTGTACTTTTATTTAATCAAAAAAATGATCTTTAACAAAAAAACAACTGCGAAAAAGTTGAAACATAGTGAATAAAAAGAAATACCCTAATAATTTATATATAAAACCAATGGGGTTGGGTGCTCGGTGGATCCGAGGTTAAAACGAATTCCATGGGTGGAACCCAGGTTAAAACGAATTCCAGCCGTCAGCACCAAGACGTAAAAAGTGGATGTTCGGTGGATCCGAGGTTAAAACGAATTCCAACCCTTCGAACACTCTATAAAAAAATAATCATATGAAGGCTTTCTTGTAAACCAGCACTGTGTTAACACACTTTAATGTGCACCACAAAAACCACCCTCAAAAATTCGGCTAGTGTTCGGGCTAGCAGCAGTCCAAAAAAAAAGAATAAAAAGAAATACCATAATAATTTATATATCAAACCAATGGAAAATCATAAAAAATAATCTTCTTTCAAAAATATAAGAATATATCATTTGGCAAACAAGAAAAATAGTTAAATATACATTTAATATTTAAAACAAAGGCGATGAAGCTTAATATATTTTTCATAATCAATTCCATCGAAACAAAAGCAAGGAGGTTCGTAGTTAAACACTTTTGTTGCAAGAATTTCGTAAATAATTTCTTCCAAGCGATTTTTATAAGCTTCCGAGATTGAATTATTGAAATTAAACCAGAAAATTGTAGTCTTGTTTTTCTAGGAAAAAAACTGAAAAAAGCTATATTAAAATTGGCTTTTGAATATTTGATTTTTGGAAATGAAAAAGCTATTAACTAAACATTTGAAAAATAATTATTTCATTTTATTGTGAATAAATTATCTTTTTGATAATGATCACATGAAAGATTGTAAAAACATTAATTATTTGCAATAATACTTTAAGGATTACTTATAAATTTGAAAAGTTTTTAAGTAAAAGACAAACATTTTTAAATAATTATTAAAGTGAATAAGGATTTTAAATATCTCAGAAATCATTTTTTGCATTTTAATTTCCCACATAAGGTAATCAAAAAATTCTTTTTGGCTATTTCTCGTGTTAGTGCGATCAAAAGTTCTGAAAACGTAATGTAAATGTTGGCCAATTTTTATTTGCAAAACATACTAATTTGTAAATCGCTTACATAATTGAAGCACATGTCTCTGTTAACTCATGACGAAAAAAATTCCTTTTTTTACAAACTTTTTTGTAAAAGAAGTTTTGGAATGTGTCTCTGCTTTTCTTTTTAGATCTTAAGTTTGAAGAGAATCAAAGAAACAAAAATAATAAATGTTGCAAATTTGGGCGATGATAAACTTTTTAAATACTGTTTTTTTACAAGTTTTATAGGGGAGCCGCGTTGCCGATTCCTCATCTTTAAGTTTGACATAAATTTTCATTCATATTTCATGCTTGCACACATACCAAACATTTATCGGCATTTTTGCATACTCTTAAAACAAAAAACATCTTTCATCTCAAACTAATCCTTCGGAACCAATGATTTTTTCATTTCAAAACATTTTTTTTTTCAAAATACAAAATACTCAAAAGCAATTATTTATTGGTTTTTAAATTACATTTTTGTGTTTTTCCTACTTTTATGTCGGCGTAAACTTCGATAGCACAGATAAACACTTATGTTTGGTTTTTTAACAGAGTTGCTTTTTTGTGTCTTTCAAAAAATCGATACATACAATTTTAATTTTTGATGCAATAAAAGTGTTCACTGAATGTAATAAGAAAACACTCTTTTATTTGAATAATGAAAATTTAAATATTAAGCCTTATTCAACAAATTTTGAAAAAGTTTAAAATACTTTTATATTATCACATTTTATGTTACGACAATCTTTGCAAAATGTTTTTTAAAAAACAGTGGAAATACGGACATAATTATTATTGTTTATTTATAAATGTTTAATTAATCTGATATTTTGTAATAGTTCACATTTATTTCATCATAATTTTTGCTTTTTAAAATTTTTTTGGACATGTATAAATATATTTAAAAAAACAGACATAAAAAGGGTGGTTTGTAAAAAGGAAAAAGCGCACTCATTGATTTTTTGAGCGATCAAAAGAAAGAAAATGAGAAAGCTTTCAATGTTGCTGTTGAAATCAATGTGCAAAGAAGAGCCGACAAAAAATGTGTTTTAAAAATAATAAAAATAATGTGTGTTTGAATATTTTGATTATGTTTCAGCGGATTTTTGATTAAAATTTTAAAATGTTGAATTGATTTTTCATTTGAGTATCGTTAAGCCAATATTAGATGATACTATCATGATGTTCGAAAGATACGTTATTAAATAGTATAAGCAATTTTTATACATATTTTGGAGAAATTCTATGAAATCAAATCTTCAATATTTTGTAAATGTTGAAATATTTTTTCCCGGGTATTTGGGGACTAATATTCTAACTAGACAGATGTATCATCATTTTAAAAGCATAAAATGCAATTTCTCATTTAAAACATTTGTATTATCAATTTTCAAGAATTTAAATGTTTTCGAAATCTGTTTTTATTTTGAAGTTTTTGTTTCGCATTTTTTTGAAGAAATAAAAACATTTTAATTAGAGTAGAAAAAGGATAACTATAAAATAAAGATCGCATTTGTGAAACCAAAAATGAAATAAAATGGATCTTTGAGGAATTAATTAATATTGCAAAAAAATTAAACAGGTGTTTTAACTGCAAAATATTTAGAACAACTTTTTTTTATTATTGTCCTTGGATTTTGTATGGGTTGTTGCTTCTTTTATTTTAATATAAAAAATGTTCGTTTACACTTGCGTATTACATAAATTTCACTTTCAATTAAAAAAGTGTTTGAAATATTCAAAAAACTTTCAATTTATCAAATTATAAATCAGGTAATGTTTTTGAAGCAAAAACATATAGGTATTAACATTTTCTCTTTATATTACGAAAAAATGGAAAATGGTTCTAGAAAAAACAAAAGCAGCTGCAAAACTAAAGTGTTGTAAAGTCAATATTTGATCAATTTTAGTTTGCATTTTTTCTGTCAGCACCATACCGGAAGAGGGGGTCAGAAATCTGACCCCACCGACCAACCGACCGGCGAAGCCGGTCGGAAAAAAAACGGGCAAAGGGGGGAGTACGTTAAAAAAAGATGAAAATTTTAGCACATAAAGTATTCAAAATTCTTAAATAAACTTGACAGATATTTGGTTTTCACTCTTTATACTAAAATTTCCATATTTAAATGCATGCTTAAAACACTTTAACACTATAATTTATTAAAATCATTGAACATAAAAGTTGCAAAATTTTTCAAACGCATGAGAAAAAACTTTTTTTCCTCCGCCAAATTTTTTTAAAAAATTTTTAAACAGAAAACTAAAATAGAAGCAAGAATGCATATAAGTAATAAAATTTTTTTATTGACTTCACTCTTTAACATATTAAAAAGAGTAAAAATGTAAGTGAAAAAAATTATTACAGAATTTAAGTTTCAATTAGGTTTTTAATGAAAATGGTGTCTCTCTTGTGTCGCATTTCTGTCATGTATTCATTATAAATCAATCTTGCATGGATAGTATCATCTTCCTCGTCTTCAGTGCCATATCTTGGATTTGAAGGTCCACGTGGATTATCACTTTCTAAATTTCCTTTTGCTTTCTAATTAATTAAATACTTTTGACAATCAAAAAGTTTTAATGGCGGGCCATCAATTCTGATAGTTAGAAGAACGTTAATAGTTTCAAACAGCATACAACTTCTTCTTTTATCTAAAAAAAAAAAGGATGGAGAAAACGCGCTCTGCATCACTGCTGCCGACTGGTACTGTTAAAGCACTTGAGATGTACTGTTATAATTCAGGGCTTATTTCAATAAGTACGCTTGCAGCTTGTTTTTGTAAGATTTTTTGTAAAATACTTCCGCTGGAAGCTGGGTACTGGGTCCTTAACATTTTCATAACCAAATTCAACTGCTACACTTTCAAATAAATTATGAAGTTGAACTCCAAGGTTGGGGGTATTGATTTTCAATCGCCTAAGCTTATTCTGCTAACAGCGCCAGAAAGAAACGGACCCAGGGTAATTTTGAAATCGTTCAAACAGCTCTTAAGAAGAAGATGTGACGACTTTTGATAGTGACTGTTGTAAGTTTATTAGCAGCAGCGCTTTTTTCTTCCAGTTGTTCTTCATCGGAAGTTGATGCCAAAGTGGAGAAAGTTTTCCGCATGCAAACATAAGTTTGAACAATTGATTTCAGCGCAGATTCCTGAGTTGCAGCCCAACGAGTATCAAAAATAAGTTTTAGAGCATAAAGCTTGATTTTCATATCTGCACATGTCAAGGATGGATTTTTGTTTGACAGGGCACCAATACAAAATACTTTTAAAAACAAGTTTGCGATAGCTCCCTGCCATGCTACCATGCTTTTAATAGTAATTAAAATAATAATCGTAATAAATAAAATATTAAAATATTTAGTAATTTCATTTCATGTTTTAATATTTTTAACTGTTCAACTTTTATTTTTTCGAAATAAAAATAAAATAAGTAGCAAATGTAACTAATATATGGCCAATGAATAAAAAAAGATATGATACAAACGAAGTAACAAAGCATTATATTATATTATATTATAAATTGAAGGATGCAACAAAAAAAAACAAACACCCGCCAAAGATAATATAGAAAAAGCCTCTTAAAAAACAAAATAGAGAAAATGGGGGATGAAAAAAATCGATGTCTAAAAAAAAGGTCGCCATAAATATATGCAAAGGGGGGACCCTTTGGAAAAATGAAAAAATTAGAACCAAAAATATACGCTAAGGGGGGACCCTTACGATTTAAGGAAAATTCGGCGGCCCGAAGGGCCGCCGAAAAATTTTTAACATATACCAAAGTCGAGCTCGCAAAATTCGCCCAGCATGACGAGGGGGACCGGACCTCGGATCAAAAAATCTGACCCCCCTCTCCAGGTATGGTCAGCACTTTCGAAATCAAAAAAAAACGCAAAA